>JAWNKW010000170.1:0-40341 GCA_035041775.1 Chymomyza caudatula
AGCATATATCCCACGGTTGGACTCTCAGGTTGATGTTGAGAACTATACTTTTGATATTGTCAAGGATGTCGTCTACCTTGGCACCAACGTCACAATGAAGAACGATGTCAGCATGGAGATCAAGCGGAGAATCACTCTTGCCAATAGGTGTTACTTTGGTCTCAGTAGGCAAATTAGTAGTAGAAACCACTCCCGCATGGGTGATGTCGCAGTCTGATGAAAATCCCCTAGGAGTGTTTGAGCGGAAAGTACTCCGTAAGATCTTTAACCCTCTACGCGTTGGCAACGACTACCGCATACGATGGAATGACGAACTCCATGAGCTCTACGACGACATTAATATAGTCAAGCAAATTAAGATCCAGCAGCTCCGCTGGCTAGTTCATGTTGAGCGTATGCATGAAGAAGCTCCTGTGAAAAGAGTCTTCAATACGGTTGTCCAAGGGAAGCGACGAAATGGCGGTCCATGTCTCCGTTGCAAGGACCAGGTAGAGAGTACGCTAGCTACCTTTGGTATTACCAATTGGAAAAGAGTAGTCATATCTCAATATCATTCACCTTTAGAAAAAAACATCAACCTTTCTCAAGTATATCTGCTTTTTCTATGAACTTGCGTATTGTCTCTTCCCGGCTGTGCGTCAACATGCCTGTTCCAGTCATATCGGTAATTGGAATTCTATGCCTGAAAAACGGCATTAAAAGTCCTAACATTAGAACAATTTGAGAAATTACTTCGGATAGGACTATGTTCTATAAAAGTATCCAGTTGCTCGCAGATAATATCATTGATCGTATGTGAAGTTGCCAGGATTTCGTCTACCCCGATGTTACTTTTGTCTTAGTTAGCAAATGAGTATAGGAGACCACTGTCGCCAGTCGAAGCTAAAACTCTTTAAGGCCCCGTTTTGCTTTATGGCGCTCAAGCATAGGTGATGACGCAGTCTGACTAAAATGCCCTTGGATAATTTAGTACTGGTAGTACTACCGGCTCCGCTGGCTAGGTCATGTTGTGCGTACGGATTAAGAAGCGCCTTCCAGAAAGGTCTTCAGTGCGTCTGCTAAACGAAGGTGACGAAAGGACAGACCGTGTCTAAATTTGGTATTACCGAATGGAAAAGGCGAACGCGACGCTGATGCGCCTAGAGTGCTCTACGTAACCTGGAAATGGTTTCCTTTGACCAGTCAATAAGAATAATATACTTGAGAAACCAAGAAAGGAAACGGTTATTTTACTTGCTGAAGCGGACTGAAGCGTTCGATCCGGTCGAGATGTATACCATTATTAAGGCATAATTAATGAAACTTTAAATGTTTTTTTTTGTAAAATAGATACATTTCGGCAAGTTGTGAAACGCTTCTAAGCAGTCTGCTAATTAAACATAACTTGCCAATATGCTGCCTTACATTCAATGCATAGGTTACACTAATTAATATTAAAAATGAATCAGATTACTAATGGAATGCTCAAAAATGTTAAACGGATAAAAAAATTTAAAAAAACATTAAATTGTACAGCTTGGTCAAGAGTACAGAGTATCTGGTAGTCGAAATAGCACAACGATATACGTGCCAGTAGTTCATGTTTTTAAAATAGCATATTTTTGCCATAACTTCTAATTATATATTGTAAAAGTTTTCCATTTTATATAGTTAAATTACCTATACGTACACATATGCATATTAGTTGTGCCAAACTAAACGTCAGTGGGGCAACTTTTCCGTAATTACTTTAATGCATAATGACGGCAGCAGAAACAACAATAACAAAAAGAAAAACTCCACAACACAAAACAACATAACAACGAAACCATCAACAAGCACAACAATGTTGGGATCACATTTCATACACTTGGTTAGCCACAATTCACGCCAGTTGTCATTATGCTAAGCCCGGCACACGCCATTGCCCACCGTTTCCCGGCATTACCCACCATTTCCCGCCGTTGCCCACCATTTCCCGCCATTGCCCAGAAATGTCATTTTACCAGCTGCACTTAAATACAAATTAATTAACTCTATCAAATACGTGAGTATGTGTGGCAAGCCACTTTGTGATGCTTGCCACTAACTAGATTATTATAGGCATGATCATGGCCATGGCGACTACAGTGAAGCGCCTTTAAGTAGGCAACGCTACATTGCATAGTGCTGCGGCCTGCTGTCTAATCCTGTCAATATAGATAATTCAGTGACTTGGAAAATTATATTTTTCATACGTCAGACAAAAGCAGCAACCGCACACTCATACACTCACAAATGCGCATATAAACAGCAGCACACACACATAAACATAGACAACATTGTTGTAGATGTCCTAGGCGAGGAGACACGTCGCACACATAAATCCTTGCGGCGCACATAAATAATGAAATTATGGAGATTAGAAAGTGTTCAGGCCTCGACCTCGGCGACTGTGCGCAATTGATTATGGATCGTTTTAGTCGTCCTCGCGCATTTTACAGAGCATTTTTTCGCTCTTTTGGGCAAGATGTAAGTATATGTATTATGATTATTATTGTTATTATTATTGTTGTATTATATTCACAATAAATAAAATAACAAGCATTTTATGCGTCATCAAAAAATCATACCAACATACTTAAAGAGATGGTACACACGCACAGATACAGTTTCTCACACAGATTCAGCTGGGCGCCATGTTGCGCCATTTCCGTTTCCCGTTCGGTGCTTCGACCCTGCTGTTTGCATGCTGTGCACTTAACTTTGGCTTTTATTTGCACGTGGGCTTTGCAATTACACACACGTACACACACACACACACACACACACACACACACACACACGCACACACACTTGTGCTTGTATTTGTGTCTTTGTCAAATTTCAATAAACGCCGCCGCTGGCGTTTTGTCTTTGGGGAATTGTGCGTATAGGCTTAAACGCACACAGTTTAATTGGGTAAACTTAAGGCGTGGCTCTACGGCCCAGTGAGAAAAGCCGTAATTTATTTATTAATTTAGTTTCTTAGTAAAATGATTGCCGATTCAGTGAGCAGCAATTGTTTTGAAATGGCCAAATATGGGAGTGAGAGTACTTTGCTTAGTCATGTAGCAAATGGTAAATGAGTCTTTAAAGGTAACAGTTTGATTCAAATTTAAACCCTAATATTAATGTTTAAATACACAATGTAAGGCATATTTTGGGCTATGGTGGATTAACTTTAACAAGTAGTTACTTTATATATGTTTCTATATTCCATGTTTCAAATCAAGTTTGATATTCAGCTTGCCCTAGTTTCCGACAAATATCCTTAAACTTGCTTTGGCATTTTTATTCTGATTTACGTATTGTAGCAGGCTATATACATGGCAGGCATACCTTAAGAGCATGTGGGTGCCAAGTACTCTCTTAGTTTTAAGTATATGTGTGTGTCACTCATCCCTACTCCCAAAGTGTATATATCCTTAGTGTTAAGAATGAGCGGCAACGCGAGTTAGTTCGCGCTGTACATCAAATAAAGCAGGTTGTGTATTCAGATAAAACTAGAAGAACACCCGCATTTTATTAGGGAAAGCTCAACTATTTCGGCCCTTACAGTATATAGTACATACAAATAAGAGCTGTAAATTTTCGATAGTAGCGCCATTCGACGTCTTCGATAGTTTGAGGAACAACATTCAATATTATCGATAGTGTCGGGGTTTGAATATTAATGGCAAAATGTCTTAAGCTATAGAGAGTGCCAAAAAAAAAACCGATGGTCAGCCACAAAGGAAAAAATAGCCCGATAGTGCCATCGACAGCTTTGCAGCTTTAATACAAACAATTTCAATACGGATATATCTATTTATTGGAGTTTCAAGATGGGGTGTAGGTTTGGAAAGGCTTATTAATTGACCGCTGATTGGTTGACAGTTTTCCTCTATAAACTTAAGAAATTCATATGATAATGTGGTGTGGTTCCAAGCCAGAAACATTGACTATTCTAAAAAAGAACATTGAAGCCCACATAGTGGTAGGCAATCGTGGCATGCTTCGTTCCTCCACAATCCTGAGTAATTCTAGCAGTGCCCAGTTTATTTGTTAGTGGCAAATTTGGTGGATACCGACATACCACGGTAGGAAGTCAGAAAAATCTCTTCTCTGGCCTTGGCCATCCCGTTGTTTTACAAGGTCTATTCATAAATGGAGTTTAAGCTCTTCCAGCAGCCAAACAAAGGCTCGGCGTCACTGCCATAATCTGTAAGAAACGCTGGATATCCACCAGGATGCCGCGTAACAAGGCCACCAGATATCTCCTTCGTCAAAAGAGGAAATATCTGCATATATATCTGCATTAATCACTGGTCACAATTGTTTGGCAAACAGCTGGCCAATAATGTGCCTAATTGATGAATAAACTTGCGCGGACTGTGTTAAAAAAGTCGACTGCATAGAATACTTTATGATTTACTGTCCATCCCTCTCGAATGCATTTTGGGAAGTGATACTTTTAACATTAGTGAGGTGTATGCTCGCCGCTTATGCAGTTTTCACGGTTTCCTACGTGAGTCCAGAAGATTGTGTTAATAGGTGACCTCTATGCGAGCCTTCTCTGTTTTCGTACTGTTTTTCTTATTTCAACTGTTCTTTCTCTCTCAACTTTTACATATTTTACAATTTTTAAAGTTTGAGCGCCGTGTTTTTTTACTTTTCGAAAGCCGCTCACAGCGAAGAAAATTTGGACATTTGTCTTAATTCCAAAGAAAGATGATGGTCCCAAACTGGAGGAAGCTGTTAATTGTCGAGTTAAATTACTCAATTCATTGGAGCGCGACGGACTGCAACCGCAAATATTGACATTGACAGTTAGCTTACCAATTCGTTCGTTCGGAATCTCAACACGTCAATGATGTGCAACAGAAACTGAATTTCCATGGAAAAACTGTTGATGAATGTGCTGCAGTAATTACAGTTGATTCCACTTCCTACAATTTCCTTAGTATTGTGCTTTCGCAATGGGAACCATCAAGTAAGTAAGTGATGCAAAAAAAAAATCGTGAACAAAAAAAAAATAAATTTGATGCAGACATTTGGGACAGGGCCCAACAGTGGGATACCATGTACCCATTTTTTCCATGTAAATTGGGTTTCTGTGCAAGTTTTTGTATCAAAGCGTTGAAGGGTACGAGCGTTAACTAACTGGACAACGGGGAATGGGAAGTTGACTCGCATAAATGTTAATATTGTCTGGTTTATATGCCTAACCTGAGTTTTCGTGGCTAATTTGATGACTCTAGCTTAAATATTAACGTCTCTATAGTAATAAATCCAATATAGGGGTCAAAAAGTTATTACCCATGTCTTTAAAAAATTATTTTGTTTAGAAAATCTAAAATCTTGTTAGTTTTTACACGACAAATGCACAATAACAGTTTGAATATCTATGCCAAATTTGAGTAGGATAAATTTCTTAGGTTAGCCGCATGCGCATCTTTAGGTAAATTTTTGTTCACTTAGGTATCCGATATCTTGACACTCATATGGCAGGGTGGACAGACGGACGGACAGTGCTATATCGATTCGACTATTTGACCCATTGAACAGATGGTCTGCCACGACTCCATCTGTCTGTTATATTCATTGCACAAATATATAATACCCTTTTACACTTTGTCTGCAGATAATAAAAATACAAAAGAACAAAGAAAGTGAACTTATAAATTACTTAGATTTATTTTCATTTGCTTAAATTCTCTTATATCTGACCCACTTTTTTTGGTATAACAATCCACCATTTGTTTAATCACGAACTGTGTACATACATATGTACGCTGCTTGACTTTGTATCGCAACCTTGAGATTCTATTTGTTGATTGACAAATCTCTGCTCTTACTGAAGGGTCCAGGTAGAGGTCAAACTAGCCCGGCAATGGCTTGTTGTATTCAGTTAAAAAGAAGAATTGGGCGATTTTCAAAAAATGTATCCTATACGCTAACTTTTAGACTATCATCCGTTTCTGTGCACATAGACAGGACTGAACAAATAGATGCAGGTTGCACAACGTTCATAGAGAAATACTAGAATTAATTACTAATTTTTGTTCAAATTTACTGAATTTAAGGTATTGTTTTGTTCCATTGAGACATACATTTATCTTTCAACTTTGTTAGTATGCACTTAATGCCTTGAGTCCTTTAGTGTTTTATGGTCTAGCAGTATGCAATGGTAATTACATCGCCTTGTGCGCCATAAATGTTTTCTTATCGCTTTGCAAAAGAAACTTTGTTCTAAACGACATTTAATTAAACTTTATCTTCATGTCCACTATTTTTGCACAGAAGATATTTTTTTGTAACGGTTTCTTAACAGTCAAACAAATCGCACTGCCAAAGAAACTCGAATACTTGAAAAGAATTGCTAGACCAAAGTACTCACAATGGCTACAAGGAAGAGGAAGACTAGGTTGAAGCTTTTCATGCACTTCTATGTAATTGGATTTGTTTAGTACTAATATTATTTTGAGTTTTTCGATATCCTTGCAGAGCTAATTTTAGGTTATACAAACAATTCCACTTTTATTTTAAAACCAAGTTGGTTATTTTTCTTTGTGGTAACTGGTAAACCGACAGTCTAGTATTGTTCAAATGTACGTTTATGTGGTTTTAAATAAACAAAAAAAGAAATGAAAATTCAATATTTATACCGCTTGTACGTGGTATATTGGCATATGTGATTTCCCTGCGATTAGAATGTGTAACCAGAGTAAATAAATTTCCAGCTCTGAACATGCCACACACGTATCCGCCAGACACACACTCACATACGAACACGAATGCACATGTGTAAGCCCCGTATAATATATACACTTCTGAAAATTTCAACATGTTTGCAAATGCTCAACATGGCCAACAAACAAACTAACCGGCAACAAACCCGTAACGCCACCATCCGCCGTTTGCTGTCCAGTCATGGAAATGTGCACCACGATATAAGCAAAATCCCAGCAAAATACGAGTAAAAGAGCTGCAACACAATTTACATAAATATTATTATAGCTGTTATATGGTGCGTATGAGCAATGTAGCTAACATGTGCACGCATGCAAGAATGCAAATGGGTCCCAGACCCTATCTCTCCCACTCACCCACTCTTTCTTTATAGCACCCTATTTCTGCCTACCTTTAATGAAATCCACTGCCATTTCCAAGCCATAAGAGTCCTTATCGCAGTCATCAAGTATATGCGCACCCAATGTAAAATTCGGCAGAAGACGCGCCTCATTGATCCTGTCTATGGTATACAACATGGCCTCCAGCGCCTGTATGCCGCCTTGTGGCATGATTGGTCCACAGGTCAGAATATCCTCACGCGAGTGCACCATCATCAGACCGCCCAGTATAATGTCACCTTCCACAATGGCTTCACGCTTGAGAAACCAATGACGCGGCTGCAATGTGGCAGCCAGACGATCATGTTGATAGTCTATAGAGTCGGGCAAAGAGCGCAGAAACTTGCCACTGCCATCTGGTGGCATGCTGCTTGGCAGCAGGGGCTGCATATAGTTGTTGCTGGTTAACCCATGTCGACCACGATGACGGCCAGAACGTGGTGAGGCGGCAAAATGCTCTATATTGCCATAGCGTTGATAGTGCTCCAGGTTAAAGTTTGCATTGCGACCAGCTGATGGCCAGCCGTAGGAGTCCACTTGAGCTGCTAAGGTGTCAGTGTGTTGATGATGATGATGTTCATGATGCTGGTGAGGCTGCTGCTGATGATGATTTTGTTTTTCTAGCTCTGGCTGTAACCAGGACTTATCCATGTTTAGCGACACACTCGCTTCATCGTTGACATAATCCGGAGGCCATTGTTTCCGCTCGCCTTTTTGCAGTTTCAACTTTGTTTGCTCCAAGCTGTGAGCATGTTTGCCCAGTTGCTGGCGCTGCTGCTCCAATTGCAGTGCCTCATAACGATGACGTCTGATGTGCCACTTGTGATGTTTGCGCTGCTGCCGCTGCTTGCCCCTCTGTAGCAACTTCCGTTGCTGTCTGCTGCGGCGCCATTGCATGTGTTGATGTTGATGATGTTGTTGGCGTTGCTGTTGCTGTTGTCGTCGCTTTGCTGGTTTTGTTGGCTCTGACGTCACTGCCAATGTGCTGCGCATCGTCGTATGGATTTCCGGCTGCTCATAGTAGCTGCTGTCAGGCGCTGCATCACTATCTGCCGACAGTTGCACATAGTCATCCTCGGCAAACCACTTTTCATTAATGTCACCAATCACCGCATTCTGCTCGCTCTGTTTGCCATAGTCGACGACTGCGGTTGCTCTTAATTCGAGCAGAAGCCAAGACAGAAACCAGATTTGCAGCTGGCTAGAACATTTTAATTTCATTTTTGCTTGTGGCGTTGTTTAAAGTTTCGTTTTATTTTTATATATTTTTTTGTTTTTGTTTAATCATATGCTATCATTTGATATGCAATCTGGTATATTGAACTTGTTGTTGTTGTCGTTGCAATTGTTTTTGTTGCGTAACTTGCCGCTGATATGCACACATTTTTGCATTGTTTTTGATACGTTTCGATTGTATATTTTAGTTTTTAAATAGATTTTTAAGGGTTTAGCATTTTTTTTTTAAACTTTTAGCTGCACTTTTTATCTATAATTATATTTCAAAAAGTATTTTCATTGAATTGAAACACTTTAAAAACCCTTTGTTAACCTTAAGTAACAATTTGATATCGCATTTGACAAAATAATGGACAGCTTTGCAATTGATTTATGTTTGTACTTTGTGTCCAGACTTAGAGACTAATGCTTAACAATCCTCTACGAGTCCTATTTAAGTAGGCGTATGGTTTATCTTCAGAGATGCATTGATTGAGCGCGATCAAGGCCGCATGAGGCACAGACAAACCACAAGTGTCACAAGAATTAAAGAACTGAATTATATGGGAAAATAGATAATTCAATAACAAATATTAATGAAAACTATACAACAAATGAAAGTCCGTGTTTTATTTGAAGCAACGGTCGGCATAATTGGTTCGCCGCGGCCAAGACCCCACTTAAAAAACATATAAAATAAGATTGTCCTTATGTTAAGTTTTGACTATATCGCCAGTTGGTGATGTTGTGCAAACAATCATTGATAAGATAATTAAATAGGCTAATTTTAAGAACAAAACGATTTACTAATTGAAGGATAATATTCCAAAGCAGTTCGCATTTTGCAGACGTTTTTGGTTTTATAGATGCAGAAAAAAACACTTCCACGTCACGTGTCATTCCTTGCTTGCTATTAAATTATATATCTTTTTTACGATAATTAAAAATTTATTCAAAAAATGTATTTTATTATTTATTTATAAATATATATCAGCATATTTTTGACTAAAACTTTTAATGTATTTATCTTCAAATCTGTGCCAAGTTTAAAATTGATTGTTTAAAGGGTATATAAATAGTCTTTCATTTACCTTTCTTTTTTAAATTTAATTGCTCAAGTTTCATTAATAGTTAGTTAAACTAGTTTTCATTAATTTAATTACACTATTTAACAAATTTAAAAAAAGCTATCGATTGGAAACTTGGCACACGATTAGGCACACTGTTATGGCGCACATGTCGCATAAACATTACAAAGGCACAGGGTATCCTTTATTTTATGAAATTTTCGTATCTTCATTTTTTTAAAAAACCAATCTCTTCAATCACAATAAATTTACCTTATTTACTTTACTTGATAAAAGAAATAAGCCTTATTGTTTCCTGCATATAAATCCCTCTGAAATCTTGAATTCCCTTTCAGCTTTAGATAATTCGGTTTATTGAGTTTTAAGTGAGCTTTTTCAATAATTGCGTTTTATTGAGCTAATCAAATTCATTTTTATTTTAATAATATGCAAAATTTTCTAGCATAGTTTCAGGCTTTTATTATAGATGTTGTTGTAGTTAAGCTTCGGCAAGCCAAGTATAACAACGTCGCTTTAGGGCCGAGCTTATGCCTGTCAACATCAATGTCAACCCCATTACAACCTGTGGTCCCCAAGGTGCTCCGCCAAAAGCGTATCCACGGCTGCATGCCCATAAAAATTATTGCCGTCAATGCCTGGTTCTAGCAATGGAGCAGAAGGCGGAGCCGGGGCTGTAGCCGGAGCAAGGCGTTGAGGTAAATTTAATTTGCATAAATTTACGCACAGACCTTAACAGCCAGCGTTAAAAAATATAAATGAACGGAGCACTCACACACATACACAAACTTGTACATACGGCAAAGAAATCCTTTGGAATGGCTTTTGGCTTGGTTTCCGTACAGGATTGTAGGATAAGGAAAGGCAGGCGCAAGCGCGGTAATTAATCAAATTGTTGGTGCTGCTGGCTACTTCTGCTCCTTATGAGCCAACTCTCGCTCTGTCTCTCCGCCGCTGGCACAGCTACAGCTTCAGCTGCGGGCACGCATAATGAGCTTGAAAGCAGCCAGGCGGCTTCATTGCATTGTTCCAACCTCAAACTAATCAGCGCCACGTTAAAGAACTTCACTGCCTCTACCTTCACCTCTGCCTGCAGTTGGATTCTTGCAAGATTACTTATCATCAGCGTAATCAGCAACATTATCAGCGATAACAACTGGCGGTCCATTGGCTGGTCGGTTGGTTACTTCGTTTATGTAGTTGCTGGGCCGGACAAGTTATTATTGAACCTTGGCCTCAATTGTTGTCACCGTCGTACAGAAGGACGGAGGGCTATAGCAGGAACGGCAGCTTTAGTTGGATGCCGGAGGAGCAGCTGTGTCAGGGGAACCCTGTGTGTGTGTGTAAGTGAGCTGGGCGACATCTAATAATGAGATTGCGTTAAACAAATGGTGCTTTCCTTTTATTGCGCTTAATAGACACCGGAGGCTGCTTACACGCTCGTAATTTATTTTGATTACATTTGTCGCTCACTTGCTCTCCCGCTCTTTGTCACTCTCTTTACTATATTTCACTTACACACACCAGCATACCCTATAGCTCTGCTTGTGGGCGTTATTGGTGTGTTTTGCATGCGTTTTACATAAATCGCCCTGCCTGTACCGAGTAGCACCCGGACACGGACACGGACCCGGACCCGGACCCGTCTACCGTTCACCACCAATACAATTCCCTGTGCTCCTGCTCGTCTGCTCGCTTTTGCTTTGTCTTATTTTTGTATTTCTCTGTGTGGGACTTTGATTTGATTGAGCATTTCACTTGCTTTGTTCCGTACGCTGATTTGAATTTCAAGACATAAAGCACAATGCACACACACACAATGAAACACACACAGTCATACAGAACCTTGCTACGGCATTGAAATATTGAAATAATCCGGAAAGCTTTAAAGCAAATTTGATGCTGGCATAAGTAAGGCAACGATGGATAGAGAATTGAAGATTTACGGAAAAAACATTATGATTGTGGACTTATGCGGTATTTTTTCTTTTTTTTTTTAAATTCGGTTCGGAAAGGTCAGACTGTTAAGATTTTTTAAAACGAAAAGCGCTTCTAATGCGAAACGATATCAACTTTTTTTACCGTTAAATTAATGACTACTAAACTTATTGATAAATTATGATTGAAGCTCGTTAAGTTGAAGTAGTTTTCTATAACCTCCCCATGTATTAAGGGTATTGTTTCGATTTTGCTCGACTGATATAAATTTTGTTTAAGGAAATGTAGATGTTAGATATCACAACACAAACGAGTAGCAATTCCAATCCTCAAAAAGGGAATCGACTTGTTGAATAAATGCTCAAAAATTATCAAATATGTACTTAATACTTTGCTTGTGCAAAAGCGTGAGACGTCTTACTGAATCTAGAATATGTATGCATATGCATATCTTACGTTTTAAATAGTTCGTTTAGGAGTTATTAGCACTTTAGTGAGACGTCTGAATTTTTTAATTAAATAGATGGTGAACTATTTCATATGAGAACTTTTTGAAATAACAACCGGTCTGACATCGAGGCATTTTCAGGTATAATCAAGTACCATAACATTTCCGTGTTGTATTAACTATTCCGTAGAATTCTACAAGATGCTATTTACGTTCTTTTTTTGGGAATTCAACGTTCGGGCATCAAAATTGAAATTTATTGGTTCACATCACTTTCAGCAGCACAAAGTATAACGCTTTGGCGTTAAAATTACCTATTTAATTAAATCTTTTTAAACTGTTGAAATATAGAGGTGCAAGGGTAAATAGAACAAATATTCCGCTTATTCTTTTCCAATTGAATTACAACTAAAAATGCATGCGGTGAAGTCGACCAAATTAAACTGCGACTTTGGTGATGCGGAACGATGCAATACAATATTGCAGTTATCGAACAATGTTTACAATTACAAATCTGTTTTTGTGTACAGTTTGTGTATATAAGTTTATTTTTTTTTAATATTTGAAAAACAGTTAACAGAATCAAATCATTGAACCGAAATGAAATCAAAACAAATATCGCTTTAAGCCGCATCATAAAGCAATTATTGGATTCGCGCTTGACTCAACCCATTTAAGTTGAAATATCTCTTTCTCTTTACTCTTTAAACTAAAAAGTGAAAAAGTAGCATTTGTGATACGTCATAAAGTTTGTAACGCAACAAAACCGTTGCTGATTAAGGATAGAAGTGGTTTTGAGTGCAGGATTAAAAAATTGTATAATTTTTGAGCTCGAACCGATGGCATATTTAGGCTAAGCATTAAAGAATAGTTCTAGCTGGATTCTTAACCATTGTTATAGGTCACTGTTCACTTTTATCGAAAACGACATCAGCAGTTACGTTGAGTGGAGGATCCCCCTCGCCTATCGATGATACAGCTCCGCCAGTAGGCAAGTGAGTGGTCTCGCCAGATAAAACCGGCGTTGAATATACTCTTGGTGTGTGTTACCAGAAAGTACTTTTGCAGATATTTGTATCTTTACCGGTTTCGATGAAACGGCGAACTCTAAGAACTCCACAAGCACATTGACAAAGTCAAAAGGCTTTGGGGGAAAGGCAGGCATGTTCTCTGTTGGAAACTCCAGGTAGGAGGAACACTAGCTTTGGTATCGCGATTTAGAGAATGTGTAAAAAAAGCAGATGCGCCTGGAGAAG
Source organism: Chymomyza caudatula (assembly GCA_035041775.1). Lineage (NCBI taxonomy): Eukaryota > Metazoa > Arthropoda > Insecta > Diptera > Drosophilidae > Chymomyza > Chymomyza caudatula. The sequence continues at coordinate 13,055 of JAWNKW010000170.1, forward strand.
CCCACTACATCAGGCCGTAAACCGGTTATGGGTTGCTATGGCCCGTCCAAAAAAAAAACATTAAGATTTAAATGACGATGCGGAACTTTTCGAGTGAACATGTGAAGGTTGTACGTTGAGGAATCAGTTACTCAGTAAACATTAGATTTAATTTGTTTCTCCTACAATGATGTAAAGCTGCAAAACAGTAGTTTCAGTTAATTGATTCGATAGTAACGTTAGTACCATCCATAGTTTAAGAATACAAGGTAAGCTTATTCAGTGGACGTCCCACGCAATGATATCTTATATTTCATTCTGCTGCAAAAACCTCAATGAGGAAGGTTGTGCTGCGCATGTTATTGCCTTGTCAAGCACTGCCAAATAGAAAGAAATGTGCTATGAGATTCTCTCACTGCCGATCACTTGGCCTCTCAATAAAATGTAAGATATGAAGTCGGCAGATTAAGCTTACCTTTTATTTTTGCATCATGATACCATCGGTTCGAAAATATGCTGTATTATCGATAGTATTATCTATTTTTGCTCCTACCCTTCTAACTTTAGCCGCTCAGCATATGCTTAAACTGTAGATAGGAAAATATGTATCGATAGATGCAAAGGGAAAAATTCGATAGTTTTTTAGCTCTACAGCGATACATATAAAAATGCTTTTATGAACCCTTTTCAGAACGGTCGAGATATCTCAAATCGCTTACTAAGTAACTATGTTCAGTATTTAAAGAGCCAAAAAACTGATTTTCAACGTTAAATAGCAGTTTTCAGGGTGCTAGACAACAAGATTATAAGAGTAGAAAGACTATACATGTTGTATGCGACATTTTTAGGTTCTACTAGACCAGACTGACAACCTTCACTATCACGAGAAGCGAGTACTTCGGTTCAGCGTTTGGCTCATAATTTAGAAGAAAGTTATTTTCGTTGTGTTCTTTAGCATTCGTTTTGTTCTTACTTTTTTGAAAGTATTCTCAGTAAAGAGTATATCGGCTTCGGCCTTTTGTAACAAGCTTTTTCAACAGTTCCTACTCACAAAAAATGCATGCAACGAAGAAATGAATTTTTAAAAACAATACATTGTTTGTTTGGGCAGCATTGTCACGCCCATTAAAATGCATATGTGGGAGTCGCTGCCTTTGTGCGTGAGTATTGTGCCAGTTAATGCAACTGCGCTTTTAATTATGTATATTTAAGGGACATAAATAATACGTATATGCAAACAAATTGCAAAATATTTATGTACTTCGCACATTATGATATTTAAAATGCTCGGCATTGTTTTTAACTGAAAATAAATTGTGCAAACTTTTGTGCATTTACAATAGACGCATTAAATCTGAAATTGCACAGCAAATGAGGCATTGTCTCAGACTGTCTGCACCAAAACCATTCGGACTCATTTGTTGCAAAACATTGTTCACTGACAGCCTGTGACGTGTGCACAACAAATTTGCTACACTTTCCTAAATGCCAGGCGTCAGCCACAGAAAAGAAATTCAAAAATTCACATCAAATAACATTCAATCATACTTACACACAGATGCACACACACGCACTCGAGGGACACCGGGGACTCCCCTGACCCAACTTCAATGCCAAGAGCAGCTCGCGCCCATTACACACGCACAATTACAGGCTCTGACACCTGCGCAATGAGTGTGGCAACAAGGCCAACGACAAGCGGTAGCTGCAGCTAATGTCTTGCCACACTGCGGGGCATATGAGCAGGCCAGCTAAGCTGCCACAAGGTGGCAAGGTGGCAAAAACAAGCTGAAGTTCTTGTCAGACGCGCAGATTATGTGGCGCCTCCAAATTTGCTAACCGAAAACGCAAGGCGGAGAGGCGAAAGCTAGCGAGCGAAGAGAATAGAAGTATATATTAATAGCAACCCATGTACGCCTCGCAGTGCACAAAAGTATGCTATACAAAAATATGAATAATTTTGACAGCACAGGTAACAGACATGTAAATTTTATGCGCCATGTCGCTCTGTCAGTTACAAATGTCGACTGCGTTTTCCTTTTCTAAGTGTCTGTGATAAATTTGGTTGACGCGCAGTCGAGTTGAAGTTTCCCAGCAGCCGGAAGGAATACCAAAGTGACAGCAGCAACAGCAGCAGATGGGGCATCCGACATTGTGGAAAGGAGCGACAGGAGAATGGGTAGCAAGTGCGTAGCAGGAGTTGATAGCTACGAATCATAGTTATATTCACTGGGATTGCTTTAAAATGCTTAAGAGAATAAGAGGCAGTTTTGTCTTTTGATTTTTGTAATCTTCACAACTTATTCGGGTGTACTGACCTACTCATTTGTGGAATGTTACACAAAGCGATAATATCGTCCGTAAGTTGTAAAAAGTTGAACAGCTGTATTCGCTAATAATATCTATACTGATGTCGCTCTATCCACCCCTGGCTATTAGAAAATCTAATAAAATAATCTGCACAAATGACATGAAATCTGTGTAAATGCTGTGAAATATCGTAATCCTTTTACATTTAGCAAAGCCGGTAGCGCGATCGGTCATTCTTCCAACAGTGTCGCTTTCCCTTTCGCTCCCACCCAAAATTCTCTTTTTGTTTTCCCATTCACTTTTAGCAAAGAAATCATCTTCGTGCACATACGCATCGTGTACTTAGTTATCGTTCACCTACTCATATCACTTGTAAGACATTCTAAAGTTGATGGTAAATATATATAGAGTAGCTCACAGCTTACTCGACGCGTCAAGCACATAATATTGAATAATTTGCAGGTCAAATAGGATTCGGTTAGAGAGAGAGAGCTGCAGTTTGTCAAGCATAAATGGAGACGTTGCAGACCAAACGATGTATTAAGTATATTCCAAACGGAACAGCCAAATTGAAGCACTCATGCTCAATCGGACAATCCATCGTCTGTTCGTCTGTGTTATTGGCCAAACTACCTCGTTTAATTTAGGTCAACTATGGCTTAGATATACGTTTGAAAAACTATATTAAAGGTTCCTCATTTGACTGAGCGAAAAAAAAGTAGCTAGATCGACTGACAATAAACGATAAGCGGATAAGTTCAGAATGCAACGAGTTACTGCATGACCGTTTGGGCCGACGCGGTACTTCCAGGAAGGAGCGGCATTCCAACATGCTTCGGAAGAGGAAGGCGAAGGAAAAGCCAATGTTGAAGATGAAGACGAAGACGAAGAGAATGAAGAAGGCAAAGACGGAGGGAAAGGTGACGGCGAAGACTTAGAAAAAACGAAGGGGGACGCAAATGGGAAAAGAAAGAAAGGAAGGAAACGTCCCAACCAAAGCTACAATCTACACACTTTAGAAGGGGAACTTTTAAAAAAGTTTGTGGAATTTGAATTTTAGTGGCCGTGTAAACGAAGACGCGACTGCCAAGCGGTTATGGGTGGTACTTGGATCGCATATATTCATATTTTATGCACACATATATCATGAAAATGTTGTACAAGAAATTAAAACTACTTTGATTTATTGCCAAGTTATTGCCCAATGCTCACTACTACAAAAAAAGTTAGCTGAGAAATAGTTCATTGTGCATTCAGTATACTGTAAACGAATTTCCGAAAAGTGTAACATGTCCCTAAGTTATAGAGTTATGGCTTATTTATTACTAGATTTATTGTCCAACAGTTATGAGCAGTATTTATTGGATATTGCGATTGACTCAATAAGCACTTCCAAATAGTAAACATATATTTCCATGCAATTTCGGCATTTGCCTGCTGCTGTTCCACAATATCTGATCTAACTTTTGATTAATTTTGAAACTATAACTAGAACGTTTATTAGATGACTCTACGGTTGCCCTTCCATCAAATGGCAATCAATCAAATGCATATAGACCGTAGTATCCTTCGTGGCTATGGATTGGCTTGCGTGCTTTTACAGGAATATTGGCCATGTGGCATGGCCACAGGCAGAGCGCGTCAAACAAATGAAATCAATTACATTTGGCCAATGGAAGACCCAAACAATGTTCGACTGTTCGGAGCATAAGCTAGGAGCATGCTTATCACAGTAACGTTGGAGAACTATGCACACAGACTTCACCACATATCCTGCTGGGGCTCAACTAGGATCGTATTTTTCTGGCCATTTTTGCCTTTTTGCCACCAGTTTTTGGAGCTCACGCAAATCTCAGGTATTTGGTGGCTAATAAAGTTTTGTTTACGTAGCCTTAAAGTTTTGGCAGTGTCTGCGACTCCGGCTGAGACTGGGATCAGCGCTGGCTCGCATGCTAGGCGCATTTTTAGCATATTTGTTTTAATATTAGTTGCCATAAGCCATGCCCAGGATGCGTACGTCATGGCTGTTGCCATGCTTCGTCTGGAACTGCTTCTTACCCTTCTGCTCGTCTCAAGGGGAAGCTCCTAAGGTTATTTGCTTAGTTCAACTGTTGGTTTTGCTACTCAGTCAAGCCTGTTCCTTACCGCCTGACACGTGTCTAGGGTAACGCCCACATTGAGAAGCAATTTTTATGCGTGCAATATCAATAATTTTGTTGGCTTTATTGTTATTTGCGCATATTTTTATGTAGGTATTTGTCTGTGTGTCTTTTCAACTTTTTTGTGGGTGTTGGTGTCGGTATTGGAGTTTGTATGGCTGCTAACCCAACTTCCGGTAGCCATTTTGACTAGCAGCCCGCGATACCAACTTTGTAAGTAGCTTAGGCTGCTTTTTGCTTGCTGCCTTTGACCCTCTTGTTTGGGTTTCTTTAGGTTTTTTCTTTCTTTGGCATTGTTTAGTTTTTCTTTTTAGGAAGCGGAAATGAAGTAAAATTGTTACTCGTATATTTGTTTGCTGACCTTTATTAAAATTACTGCGACAGGTAATATGAGCCGTGCCGTGGCCAAGTTCAATTTTATTTATATTACATCAACTTAATTTCATTAGCATGCTAAGCCATATTAGCCAAACTTAGGGAAATTGGCCGAAATATGTTTCCTTTTCAACACTTGTTTAGTGTTTTTTTTCTTCTTGTTTTTATTGTACGCAAATCTTTCCAACAATATTTATCGAAGCTTTTGGTGAACAAGTTGCAATATTAAAGAATTCGAGGTTGTTATCTTGATGCTTAATGATATGCCTAATTTAATTAGTAAATAATTGCAATTTAATTGAGTTTGCAGTTAAGTCTTGAAAAATATAAGTAAAACTTTCATTAGTTCGTTTCGTTTTAAGAAAACTAAATGGATGAAAATGCATATGATGTGAGGTGCAAAATGCCATATTTGATTTCCGTCATCTATGTTTCATTTTGTTAGTTAACCCTCATTTAATGAGACACAAAAGATTTGAAGTTAGCTTTTACTATTATTATTATTAGCAGTTAACAATTATTTTAAAATCCAGGAATGGTTTTTAAATATATATACATTGTAAAATCGGACAGAAAGTTAAGGGAGCTCTTTTGGTATTTGCAACTTTATACACTTGGAAAGCCCATTTTGTAAGAGACCTGACGTTTGGTGTTGGTTTTGTTCACACGGAAGTTGGGAATTAATTCTTTAGAAAAGTCCGCGGCAGAAATTTTTTTTTATTTCATTACGTATTTAAGGACGACCAGAAAATATAAGCATTGCACGTGGAGATGCAACGCGTATTACCGAATCGAGCCATTTCAGATGTACATATATACCAAGCAGTTGGTCCAATGTATCGACTCCAACCTTCGTTTTATAAAAGTATTCTAATTTATCAGATTTCTTGGATGCTGAATAAAGTACTTAACTAAAATATTAAAAGATTTGCCCAAAATACAGTATTCGTTACTACTTCTATAGTGGCTCGTGGGGTAACCTCAATAACTTAAGATTTTATTTTTAGCTATGTAAAAGTAAAACAAAAAAAATTAAAATGTTTCACCTTCAAACTATAGTAAACACTCAAATTATTTAAGGTTCACATGCGGTTGGAAAAATTTTCCCAAAATTCAGCATGAGGGTTAAGGTTGAACATGCGTTTGGCAAAATATTCCCAAAATACAGGATGAGGGTTAAATGTTGGCCACCTATCGCTATGGAGTCTTATTCAATTTAAGTCCCTTGTAAAGTTATTCACTTATAACTCAAAAAAACAAACATCCGTTATTTGATGCTTAAACTCCAGGCGGATTCTGTTAGAGATGTACCAGAGTCTGACAGCCTAAGGACTATGGCCACAGTGGAAAACATCAATCTTGCGGATGGTTCGAAAAATTCAACAACAAAACAGCTTAAGAAAAATGAAAATTTATCTAGTCGTGTGTTCATCAATCGGGCTGGGCCTGGGTTCTATTGAAATATGCTATATAAAACGCCGCTCGAACAAGGTAGGAAAGAACGTTATCCTGCAACCTCTTCAACTTTGTGATACGTCGGAACGTCACTGTATTATATAAGAGTGACACGAGCAGTTACTAGAGGCCTTCCGGCTATTGAAAGAGAATCTGCTAGGGCGGATCTGATTGTAAATGAGAGCAAGACAATGTATATGTTCTCTTCAAGTAAAAAGACGCTTCACTTGGACTTTTATAGTCTTTCCTCATTGAAACATGTATGACAATTGCTAGCCAAAAATTCCTTGAAAACAAAAACATCAATGTAAACAGCAATTATCGTGAATCTTCTACTGGGAGACAGGTATTAGATAGTTATAAATTAAATAATTTAATTTATGACTACATAGCTAATCAATATTTATTGAAATACAAAGCCATTGTAAAGTAAGTTATACAAAACGTGAAGTATTAATAGGCATTTAACTTATTTCTGGATAGTTGCAATCAACAAATCCATCAATTGACATATGCATTTTTATGCGACGTTCAACAGTCCTCCATTTTGAATCTTGCGTTTAAAAGTATTAATTTGAAACTTAAATGTTATTATTGTCAAAGATATTGCACAAACAGAACAAATTAGGTGTAAATCTATAAAATAAATATGAACAATATTTCAATAATTAGCCCAACAACAGTTGCAAAATGCACTTGAAAATGTTGCCAAATAAACAATGTTAATTAAATGCGTAAACAAAAGCACGAACAGCAAATTAATCAATAAAAATCATTGAATAATGAAACCAATAATACGTATACGCATTTTATATTGCTTTAATTAAATTATGACACTCACTCGTTGTTGAGAGGTAAATAGAATAAGCCGGATATAACGGTAATGCTGAACTACATTAACGGTAAGTGCAGCGGAAGTGCCTTTCACAGATTGCCATTTATATATACTATATATAGATACAGTTATTGCGACAGCAAAACATGTGCACATGCATATAAATAAACTGTTATATAATGCAATTTTACCGCTATAATAGCATTGCATTCATATGACAAGTGCAGCTAGACAAGCTCAAAGCGTACATATGCGTACTTTTGCAACCCACTGTAGAATGTGAGTCTGTGTGTGTGTGTACTTATGTGTGCTCCAAGGGGGCAGCGTGGGGCGCCACTTCCAAAATATAAATAGTAAAAAAAGGCACTTTTCGTTGCTGCCACAAAGTAGGCAACAAAATACCGTAAACGTTTTATATGCTGAAATATGAGACATTTTCATAATTAAATTTCGCCGCCCAAATAAACGCATTAACTTAAATAAGTTACAAGTCTTAGCCAAGGGCCGCTTGGCCGCAAGTTACAAAGGAGCCCGCCGAAAAGTGCAAAATTTCATAATTAATTTTGTGTATTAAAGTTTTTTTTTTTTTAATGCCTGTCCTATACACTATTTGCTTGTCATAGCCATAACGTGGACTGACGTGGTGTATGCTATTTAGGTGGAGTCTTTTGTGTTTATGAAGTCTTAAGGCGGAAATGCTTCCGTATTAATCAAAAACCGTTTAACCGAAATAAACATGTTGCATTCAAAGTAATGGTCGATATTTTTTTTTTAAGAATTTTTTTTTGATACATTTTATCTTTATTCAGATTTTACAACAGTCAAAACATTAACGCTTTTCGAAATATGATGAATAAATCAAACCGAAAAAACAAAAATATGACAAAATAATAAAATTTGAAAAATATTATATAAGGTTAATTAGTACGAACACGCGCGATCCGCGGCCCATTGATAAAGCCGTCAATAAATTATATAAATTACTTCTTTCCGTTCCCATTCCACTTCCCGTTCCTCTTCCTTCTCTTTCTTTTTCGTTTCTTCGTACTAAGTCAAGTTGCGAATGTTGGTACCAATATCTTTATATTCTCTACCTGTACCTCAATTCAAAGGTATTCTTTACCTAGTAAAAGTTATGGCTTGCCTACTATATAAGTATACATACATTTAGTATTGTTTATATGGAAAATTGTACAGCAATTTGTTCAAACTTTGATAAGAACACTCTCCAACATATTGGGAAGCTATCCTCTGAATTTCATCAAAATATGTCTAGTAGTTTGTGGGAAGAAGAGTCACAAAGAATTGGCAGTCATTTTTATGTATATAAAAAATAATAATAATAATAATAATAATATTGAAAAAACGTGGTACATATACACAAGCAGCGTCAGCAAGAAAATGAAATTAGATAGGCGCAGAAGTACACATTTTTAGATTCAGGAAACTCGAATAACGAGAGTAAAAACTATTCTCTTGCTTTATACATGCTCAAAGTGATGCCACATTGTGTTGCAAACGAGTATTATTATTTTCATTTGCACAGCCAACCGCGATATATATTTATATACTGGTCAAAATGACCCGTTATTATATTTAGGTATACCACACACTTAGCTCTGTAAAATAAAGACGCATGAATCTAACAATTTATAATATTAAAGTTAACCTAAATTTATGAAAATACAGTTTAAATCAAACCTGATCCAGTCACAACTGTTAAGCGATCTTGAACTTCGTTAGTAATGTGCTGTATACTCCCTTTATGGATTTCAAATAGAATATATTCCTTTCTTACATATGATGATATACGACAGTATACTTTAAGCTGGTTCAGAAAAATGCAGGACACTCTTACAACAAAACTTGCGGAAAAACTACTTAGCATGAAACTGTGCTGCAAACACCTTAATAGGCATTGGAAGACAAAGTGTAACAACTACTGGGTGCAGAGGATAAGCCAAGAATTACCACAAACTGAGCATACTATACTCTCCCCTAGGGAGAGTCTTCGTACTCACTCTATTATTTCAACTGTCCTTTCTCTCTTTAAACTATCTCTATTACGAGCCATCGTACCAGACACAAATCTTGTCTAATCTAAGGATATCATCAGCTCCAATACATGGAGGTTTTGCGAACGAATGCACGAAGTATGAAGAAAGAAGTCGAGTATTGAATAACGATGCCCGATGCAACCTGACAGGAACTCTTCGAGATAATTAAGTTGATCCCAAATATAGAACTGGCAGTGAGGCTATAAGCGCACACAATATAGTAGATTTTTCACGATAATGTCGTTCATACTGAAAAATGTGTATTTTTCGGCAGCGTAAAACTTAATTTAATGTATTGATATATTAAGAAGAGCATAAACCCGTATATGTAGATATAACCGACGACCTAATGTAACCATAAACGTACGTTAATAGTAACCGATAGTCTTTGTAAATGTTCGCTACAGCTGTTAGCAAACGATATACCGCTGTACTTTTTGGATCGATTTACTGACTTTCGCTTGCAAATTATTACATTACGCACTTTCTGCAATAGTTTAAGATCTGCTTGGGGAGCAGTTAAAAGTGGTCTATTTTCAATTTATGGTCGTACAGAAAGCCTTAATTCATATGCTTCTCGGAACGCATGCCTGCATTTTCGCTTAAAGATTTGTGTGCCGTTATGCTTTTGCTTAAGTTCTGTTTGGAGTGCATTGGAAAGTCGACTATTTCGCAAAACTAAGCAGCCTTCAATGTCTCATTGTCCAAGTCTGTCCATAATCGCGGCTAAGGCCTGGCATGTCTGTCATGTTTGCGCACAGTTTGTCCAATTTTCAACGCCATCGTTTTGGGGCGCACTAGCTTAAGTTTTTGTTTGCTCAAAAGGCAACGACAACAACACAATAAAACTCACACCTATAAAAGCTTTGCGACTAGCCGCTAGACAGCGCATAAACACAGATACACACACACACCCAGACACAAATAGTAGGCACACACTTTTAGTTGGATTTGCGGCTGACCGCACCTAACACGCAGAACAGTGCCATGTTGCACACTACGAGGCACTACGCCTACTTACCGCATGTGGCACGTTAATTATTAATGTTGGCTTCCAAAGTGGAGCCCGCCCCCCGCCCTCCGAACTCCAACGCCCATCCTACACAACAAAAACCCAGCATAGTTGTCATTATTTTTGCATGTGCCTAAAGCTTAGCATACTTATGTGCGCATTTGGCTTACATTAATTTATAGCAACAGCCGCAATGATGTTTCATGTCTATTGCGGTCTATTAACGGGCGCTTTTTGTGGTTCTGAGGTGACTGCCACATAATATGGCTGTTGTTCATTTGGCTAATTGAATTCCAGTTAAAAGGGCTTGTTGGCCTTAAGAGTCAAGGCTGCTGCTGCTGCTGCGCAATTTCATTTGTGCAATCATGTAAAGCTATAAGCAGATATTCTTTTTTGCGACACAAACTGCCAAAGGGGCATGTGGCAGCAGTCACATAAGTACTTATCAGCGCCTTTTCACACTTTTGATTTTTCCTCTCTTTCCCTTTTTCGTGCTATATGATGCTGTTCAAGCCCACAGTGTGACGGCATCTATGTGTACGTCTGTGTGTGTGTGTGTGTGTGTGTGTGTGTGTGTGTGTGTGCGTGTGAGTGGCACCTTTGTGTGTATTGGCACATGTTTTAGCTGCGCACAGTGTGCACAAATCGTTGTGCATGGCGCTGTAAATAATCTATTTCATGTTTACTTGCCACTTTGCAGATGTATGTGTGTGTGCGAGTGTGTGTAAATGTCTAAACCAAAACCCGGCAGCTGCTGGCACAAAACTAGCTCATACTTTATCCTGTGACTACATGTGTTAGTGTGGCAACTCTACACATTTAAGTAGCGCTCTAACATATCAGCAAAGCAACAACTTGAAGTCAACAACTTTGCTGATGGTGTGAAAAATTATCATGCTATATTGACTTTATAATCAAATATATTGATATCGAGGAACAAACACAGACATCACTTTTGCACATGGCCAAGCACAAGGTGAAAATTGGATTTACATTGCAAAATCATCTTAGCTGCTGCATGCAACATTTCTGTTGCCTATCGGTTGTTAAAGCTGTCTACTAAAATATTCCAATTGCCATGCAACTGAATGAGTGCTACTTGCATTTCCTGCACTGAATGCATCACAGACGACAGTCCACGCTCTTAGCGAAAAGTGAAAAATGTGATGACAGCTTGTTAGCTGCGCCAAGAATGTATATACATTTTTTATAAACCATCAAATATCACATGGCGGATTTGAGCTGTGACACAGCGGCAAAAGTTGTTGGTAACTGTAATACATATTATAACTTCTTCCAGTGATGCATAACTTTAAGGAGGTTTTGAGCTAAAGTTGGTAGTACAATTTGGCATCTACGAAATTGCTCTTTAAAAGGCATGCAGATGATATTGCAATTTGTGGGTGCGAAGCTAAATTTGTATTTGTGGAATTTGGAAGAATGGAGAGACTAACAAAGACACTGGCTTGTTTCGAGACCAGTAGAGCCACCCCAGGCATTAAAGGGTTGTGCGTAGGTTTTGGGACCCACCACTTAAACCAAAATTCACATGATATTATGTATTTACATTAAGCCGTTACCCGATAGCGGTTTGTTATGGCCACGGCAAGATATGTGGGGCTGAAACTCGGGTTTTCACACAGGGTTTTTAGAAATGTGGCTACGAGTTGGAGTATCTCAGAAAAAGTGTATCACATAATGCTCTGAACATTCAGGATTTCCTGGTAAAGTAGCCGCTTCTACTCTTAGGAAGAACGATGGCATCATGACTAAAAGTAAGAATAAAAATTCAATACAAATTTCTTCTTTTTTAATATTATTTTTATAGATAAATGATACCTCGGATAAAAAATCTTAAGTAAATTCAATGTATATTTGTCATAATATCCTTTCCCATTTATTGCCTGAAGTATTTCTAAAAAGTATGTCATCTACATTGACACCACCCTCACGATGATCAAGCAAGGAATCGCGCTTGCAAATGAGAAGAAGAGACCAGACGAAACTAACACTCCATTCCTCTAGTTTAGCTTTACGTCGCTGAAGCATGGGTGAGTGTTGAGCAGAAAGTTCTCCATAAGTTCTTTGGCTCTTTACGTTTAGCATCGACTACGGTGGCTAGGCCATGTTGTGCGTATGGATGAAGACGCTACTGCGAGAAAGACCTTAAATGCCGTTGTTGGACAAAGGCGACGAGAGCGTGGGCCGCACCTGTACCTTTATTATGACCGATTAAAGAAGTCGCTTGCAAAGTAGATGCGCCTGGAGCAATGTTCCAAATAATTTTTCTCAATCAATTTTTATACCTTGTACACAAAGTGTAAAACGGTATTATAGATTTTTACAATGTAACAGGAAGAAGGAAGCGTGACAGACCATAAGTTCCTTGCGCAAAAAGACTTATCATTGACTCGGGTAGCGATTGGACCATGTCCGTCTGTTCATCCGTCTGCCTGTCCTTCCGTATAAACGTCGAGACCCCGAAGGAGGCACAAAAATGCTACCAATAGTTGCGTATTTTCATCAAGCAGATCAAGTTTGTTGAATAATGAGGATATCTTTTACTTTTTATAGCAATGTTAACGTTAACACTTTTCTCAGAGCCACTGAATTTGGTTCATTCCAATTGTTGACAATTTTCCGAATTAACCCTCTACCCCCGCAGTACGGACACCTTAATAACGCTTATAGAGTGGATAAAGGGTTGTCAACTGCGGGGCACCTGGGGCTGTCTGCATCAAATTTTTTTAACAACTAATAGTTGCTAATTTGAAGGAGAGTCAGACTCCAATATACAGCTTGTTAGCAAGAGCGTTGAGGAAACATGAGGGCTGCTCCCTAACCTCTGGCCTAGGACGCTGCCATGTAAAGTGCGTATGTTCGCAGTATTGGCTGTGAAAAAAAAACCACAAACATTACGAGGATATGCATACAGGAACGGTCAAGTGAAGACAAAAGAAACAATGCAAAAAAAGTATATTTACTGAAAGCGACTGACAAAACAGATATAGGATTGCGGTTGAGAACTAAAACGACAATGTTGGAATAATAAGAAGTTGTTCCATTCCAACATTCAACGAGACTTATGCAGGAGAAAGTGGTAGAGGGATGGAGCGGGAGGCGAATTAAGAAAGTGCAGAGATTTGTTTTCATTCGTACAGGTTCTATTAGAGCTGGCATTTTGAGTCAATCTTTACAAAAAACGACTTACAAAAATTTTATGCAGACAGTCGGGACGGTGCCTGTAGTTTTTTTCCCTGAAAATCTCATTTTTGTGCCAATTTTAGTATCGATGCATTGAAGGGAATAGGCGCTATTAAGGTAACTGTACTATGGTGGTAGGGTGATGATTCAGAAAAAGGTCAACATTGTTTGGTTTATAAGACTTACATGAGTATATGTACCAAATCTTTAGCTTTTGCATATATATTATCATTCTATAAAAACTTAAATCTGTTTATATGATCAACAAACTTGATCTGCGTAGGAACAATTCGCATTTTTTGACAAAATTTGGTCTCTTTTACTCTTAAATTCACCGAGAACGGTGTGACAACACGGACAGATGGACATTGCTATATCGACTCGACTATTGCTCCAGATCATTTTTGCCCATGGACCATATGGTCTACCACGCCTCCTTCTGCCTGTTACATTAGATTAGATTACATTTGTGGTGGGTGCGAAGGCTCATCAGAGAAGGTTGAACAATCCCTAGCACTCATGCAGCCTTTCACATTGTGCCATGCCCGTCAGAGGAAGTTAAGAAAGAGAAAGACAGTTGAAATAAGAGAAAGGGTGTGAAAACAGAGTAGGCTTGCTGTAAAGGCTCTCTATTGTCAAAATCTTCCCGACTCCCGTAGGATATAGTGAACGCTATCTAAGGGGAGAGTAAACACCTCGCTCATGTTGAGTGTATCACTTCCCAAAATGCGCATCCGTGTTCTTGCAAAGGCCGGACAGTGACACAGAAAGTGCTCCGTGGATTCGCCTTCCTCAAGAGGCCCATATTAATCCAACCAGGGCTCGCATATCGCCTGTTACATACATTGCACAAACCTATAATACGCATTTACACTTTGTGTGCAGAGTATAAAAAACTATACATATTTTCAAAAATGTTTTCAATGTTTTCCCGCAACCGGGTGTTCAAAAATCTAAATTCGCAACACTGGCGCCTAAGTACAACATTTTCAATTCACAAACACTTTCCGTTTGGCAACTCTTAGCATAAAACACCCTTAATTTAGATGAAAACTGAATAGTTTATAGGATTTTGTACCTTATGAAACACTTCTTTCATCATGCATGAAATATGAACAGAATACATGCCGTAAACAGCTTTTCGTAGTCATACATATTTAAATATTTAAGAATAAACAGTTTAACATTTCAAAGATGTTTTATTTAACAATGTTGCCTGCATTATCACACTTTTTTTTGTTTTTTGTGCTGTATATTCATTTGGCTTTCTCTCTTTTGTTTTAATTTAAACATTTCTATTAACATGACAATCATTTCCTTCCTGCTCTGTGGCTTCCATATTTTAATTTCTGTTTCAGTTTCTTTGTTGTTCTTCGAATGCAAATATTTTTAGCATTTTCAAAATTTCCAGCCTTTTATTGTGGGCACTGTTTGCTTGTATAAGTTAGAATACATGTATACAGACACACACACACACTTCCAAAAACATTTGAAATATGTCTCCGGGCCAAAACAAATGCTCTACTAACTTGAATGCAGTTTTGTATGGCCTTTGCCTTCTGCTTTATCTGGAGTTCATATAGTTAGTGTAAGCGATTTTATTAGTACCTCAGTCTAAATAGAAAATGGGCAGAGTCCATGGCAGATAGTACAATGATAAATGAACACATAAATCAATTAACATGGAAAATGCTGAACAACTTTTACCATGCAAAAACCAAAAAACCAACTAACAATTCTCTTTCAAGCGCGCAGAGCCATAAATTAGCTTCCTCATATAGCCGGCTGCACTTCTCTTCCGCAGCGGAAATTGCAACAAAGTTCGTGTTGCCTCAAAATAAGCTCTAGCCAAGCCATAATTAAAAGGCAGAAGAGTTCGCTGATTTCAAAGAATATTAATAGACCATGTCTGGGAAGGTTCGGGCATGCAACATGGGCGCAACAAGCAAGAAATATCTGGTGGTTTCTTGAGGGAAATTTACCGCCATTTTGCATGTATATGTTTGTGTGTATAAGTAAGAATTTCTGCAACCATCAAGTGTAAAATAAAGTTTATTCTGATCATTTTTGTTGCGCTTTATGTTTTCTTTTTATGGGAAGGTGCCGCTGCAGCTTCTGTTTGCTCAGTTTTCTTCCGCCTTTATGGTTTTTTTAACAAAATTTTAAAACTCTAATAGGGATGGGCATAAGGGAATACAGCATTTGCATAGATTGTGCTGACATGCTGGAAAGCAAGTAAACAGGCAGCCATTCAGCTGTCTATCTCTTGATAAATAAGATCCAAAGCTGGATATCAGGAGTTTCAACTTGCAAGCGCTGAAAGGGCGCACTATGGTCAAAATGCGTTATAATAATAATATTTTTGCGAGAATTCCTTCATATCTACTATCCTTTTAGTCTACAATATCCAGTAAATAAGCCAGTCAGAATTCTAAGCAGTAGTACAAATCCACTCGGCGGTTTGTTTGGATCTCTCCTCTTCGCTTGGATTTGCGGTATCAATCCTTGCTAACTAGATTATTTCCGGATATGTTGGTTTGTCAAGGAACCCATTTGATGGAGATGATTTTCCGGCTACCTCATTGATCTAGGTTCATTGGAATGAAGCGAACCAGCTTATAGTGTATGGTAATTTCTGGCCAGTTTATTAACCTACATTTTCGCCTACAGCGCATTCTTCAACATTAAAAATAACACTCGTTTTGAGCAGAGCTCTAAACCGGGTTAAACGGAGAAAACAAACGCTTCAAAATGGTTTCTTTAAGTTAAAAAAAAGAAACCATAAATGTTCGAAACGCGCACAACTCTTGGAACCGGCAACATCTTGGTGAAACCTGATCTATGTGCAACTAGTGATTAACTAGTGATCTTGTACCGGCTGTGGGAGATAAGTTTTTTAGATATAACACTATTACATACAAAAATGCATAGTAACCTCCAATAAATTATTCATAAACAAACTAATTCAAAGTTATTTCCAAGACTTTCTATACTCCTTTGAAAGCACTTTTGTTATAGTATAGTTCGACAAAATCAGAGCTCTTGTATGAGTAAAGATATTGATGTAAAATTTCTTTTTTTTTTAATTTTCTTTTTATTTTCTGGCAAAGAAAAAAAAGTGTTGCAAATTAAGTAATTTATCAAAACAGCTTTTTCTAAAAATGAGTGGAAACTGGAAGTTTGAAAGAAAAAATCCTTATAATATATTTATCTTTGAAAGTCAAAGAACTTCACACAAGAAACCAAAAACTATTCACGAGAATGACTTTTATTTTTGTAAATTGTGTCACACGACGAACACCATACAACGCCCAACATGTTCGATGAACACTAGATATGCACGATCAGCGTGTGTGGTCGGGCAGAGTGGTGTGTACGAGTTGCGACGCTGAAGTTACCGGGCACGTTTTGCCAACGCCAACGATTTAATTACAACGCATTTGCTACAAACGTTAAACATTTCTCATATTATAATTATAACCACAATACAACATATATTATCATTAAAATAGACATTAATACTAAATTCGCGATGTTTTATTGCAAACCATAAGACGCTCTTCCACAGCCTCAGTCCTGACAAACCAAACTCGGCCATGCCTCTGACAATTGTGATTTTTCTTGCGGACAAAAAAAAAGCGGAAATTGGCGTACCAAAACTTCTCGAAATTATGGGTTATTGGAGCGTTGATTTGCGAGTGAAATAGATCCTTTTGCTTGGCAATATGAGATTAAGCCTTCATAAGCCGGTGGTTACGTTGAAAAACAGATAATGTACATGCATCAAAGAAATCTAAAAAACATAGAAAACCTTCTATTTAGAAGAAAGTTTGTAAAACGCCTGACTAAATGTATCGAGCTAAAGCGAGCTATGTATTGAAATAAAGCGGTTTTTTTCTTTTAAATTTAACAATAAAAATGTGATTTTTATACTTTCCGTTGCAAGGCGATCTAGCTAAATGTATGCCACACCGCCGCGGAAGCAGTACCAAATTTACTACTGGGCTGCTGTGTAAGTTTCCTTCCAGCAACTGTTCCAGCTAAAAGTGAGTGTCTGTCTCCCTTACACCCGTATCAAATGTGCTTAAGCAGTGGCAGCAGCTTTTGCAGTTTTTGCTTCGCCGCCTTCGATCATTGATTGAGCGCTGTCAAAGCCGCATAGAGTAAGGTGCAGGGAAACCACGAATTTGAGTATATATATGAATGTTAAAGATTTCTGCGAATATCCGTGAAACATAAGTGAAAGGCAGTAATGTGTACTTTGAAGGAAGGATCGACAATGGGCTTATATATTGGTAACTAGAATAAACTTACTAAACAATTGACCAAAAAGTATTTATTCAATAATTCCAATTTTGAAAGTAGCTAGCGAATGCATTAAGGCTTCTACAAGCATTTTATTTCTCGTATAAAATTAATCTTTAAAGATTTATAAAAATTTTCAAATAAAGCGCTTAAAAATATTAAACAAAATATCCCAAAAAGGAAAAAAGCAAAATTATTTTATTGGATTATGACTGAAATGTCAATAAGCTCACTTCAATTTTTTTTCCTTATAATTTGCTTAATATTGAAATTTCCAATATTTAAATATAATGTCACGCGTAACTAACTATAAAAAACGAACAACTTTTTCAGCTGGAACCTTTTCAAACATTTACACTGTTCATTTGATAGTTAAAAAAAAGTTGAATCAATTCAACATAATTGAGAAAAAAATAATTTTAAATTGAGTGACAGCTGCAAATTCATGCAAAACTCTTAAAACTTACGCGATTGTGTATGAAAATTTTTATTGATTCATTTGTGCAATTTTCGCCACAGATTGCTCAATTTGTGTGCACTTCTTAAGAGTATATGAACTTTATAATAGAGTTTGCAAACCATTATGAACAAGAGTAATATTTAATGAAAACTTTGCTAAGTCTTACGTAAGTTCAAGCAACTTAGTTTAATACTTTGGCAAAGTGAACTATTAACTGATCTACTCAGTAGCGCAAAGTACTTTAGTTATGCCAACAACTTTTAAGGGTATTGCCAATTTGACATGTCAGAGTTCATCTTGTGCGCTGTTTATTATTATTGAACAAGAAAAAATGTAATATTTGTGCAAATTGTATACGCAACTGGCATATATAAAATGCCTTGCAGTTTTGTTCAGGCCTCTGGCTGCGCATGTCTCTTGACTGCAACATGACGTATACGTGATTTTCAATAAAGCCCTATATTTATGCTGCCTGCTGTAACTGGTGAAAGCCAAACAAACTTTTTGTTGGCCATTCTATAAATAACATTTTTTTTCACATATATGTAGCAGCTTGAAGCTTTTTATTGCCACAAAAACAGCAACTCTTAAATGTAACTGAATTTCAATGGCCTTAAAGTGAGTACTGTTATTCATAGTGTGGGTGCTGCCATTATCTGGGCATGTGCTTTATCCAATTGCCAATTTAGTTAACCTTTTTTAAAATTTTTTGTGCCGTAATATCGTTTGGAGCTATTTTGCGTTGCTTTTATGATACTTTACTACTCGGCCCGCAGCAATTATCAAGTTTTGTTTTAGAAATTTTCCAGCAATTGAAAAGCCAACTGTGCGAAGCGTTTTACAATTATAGCCAGGAGAACTTTTCAACATGCACTTTAAGCCCATCTGCCGTGAAACTTTGTGCAAAGATTAAAGAGTTTCGAAAAGCAAATTTCAAAACTTTAAGCTACCTGTCAGCTGTTTATGTAGCAACTTACTCTTTATCTGTAATTGCCAAGCTACATTTCAAGCAGGCCGTGCAGCAGCGCATAAAATTAAATTTTTTTATTATAATTCAGCAAAAATCATAAAAGTTTTGACATCTTGTCACATATACGATATATGTGTGCTCCCTCATAAACATTCAAATCCAATGCCCAGAGCTGTGTAATACTTTTTACTGCAAATGACTGACAAACAGTGGTTCTAATTATTTATGATCTGGCCCCCGAGTGACAGTCAAAAAAGTCGAGCTATACTCTTATCGTAAAAACAGTGTTAAAAAAAAGAAAATATAACACTACGTGACTGTCAGATTTATGTGGAAAAACAGCTTTTATATTGCGGTTGATATTACGTGTTCGTTTTATTATGTCGACCATTTTCATCGTCAACGTTTTACACTTAATTTTGGTGCATATTAGCCCTAATCCCAGTCCGTTTTCAACTGCCACGCCAGCCACATGTTGCTACCCCCAGCATATTCAAGTATTTTTGGTAAAGATTTAATACGAGAACACTCTTGGGGTCACAGTGTACTTAACTGTGTCTAACTTATGCGATAGCGATATTTGCAAAAGCCATCATAGCAGAGATATTATATATAGAGACATTTTTTAAAAAGTTTCAGTTTTTGAGAAATTTGAAAATTCTCTTTTTAAGCTATACAAATTTGTGGAATTGACCGCTTTTAGCGTAAATCACCTTAATTTGGTATGGGATCAACAGTTTTCTAAGTAAATACTTGTTATACATATATGTAGCAAATATCGTTTTTTTTTATTAGTCGAGTTTTGGTTTTTTATTAGTTAGCCATGGACTGTTGGAACAAATTGTAAAAAGCTTTTCAATATATTTGAATCACCAGTATTTGTCGTACAGCAACAGCAGAAATTATACGTTTTGTCCGGATTTCTTGCACCGTTTTCGAATTATGGCTTTTTGCAAAAATTCGAGATTTCTAAAGTTGCGAAGTCAGTAAACCCCATGTAACTCGTTACTACCAATTGAGATGAATAGTATGTCAAACTAAAGATGAATAAATATTGGCTCAATGTTTTACACATAGTTTTGGTCTACCTTGATTCGATTTCTAGTTATAAGGCAATCAACTCAAATTTTTTTTCGAAAATTCTTCTTTTTAATTTTTTATATTCCAAAGTAATTCAATCAAAATGGATAAAAAGTTTAAAATAGGTTCCTTTGGAATTCGATAAATTGATTCCTTGCAAACATTTCAAAACCAATTTGAGTAAAAGCAAGGGAATATCAAAAAAATGAAACATAGGAAATTTTTTTAAATTCCGTAAAAAAAATTAAAACAAGAATCTAGTAGTAAAATGTATCAATAGGCCTTTCATTGAAGCCAATTTTTTTTGCATAGTGTTATCAGCTTTTACTAGCTTTAGTTGTATGTTTGTTTGTTTGATTGCATGTAACGACTTCTATCCACTTCAAAAACTCAAATTAACTTGATACTTCACACACGTATCAAGGAGTTTGACCCATTATCCTGGGCAAAAATCTTCATTCATTACATCAAGTATGTAAATGATATAGACCTTAACGATTTTGGTTCAGATGGTTTACTTCATGTTTAATTAAAGCAATATCGATGTAGTTTCCAGCAAAATATAACTGCGACGAATATTGCCATTAATCATGAATCATGCAATCCTTCAATCATTTATCTAGGGTCTCAGCTGTTCGCGGCTGGAAAAGTATATGAGGCTCTTACCCTCAAAAAAACTCTCAACGGTTAGTCTGGCACTGAATCGGATTGGTTTGAGAAGATATATTGCACTTAAAAAGATTGCTGGTGGGTTAAAATTTTATGGAAAGAGATTTCATGCACACCTCTGAATAATTGTTTTTGTACGCGTTCACTATTTCGTTCATATTTCGTATTTGATGAAAGTTGCCCAGCCTGCGATTAAAAGATTGTTCAACCTTTCCTTATTTAGCTGTCACACCTAAGAGGTAAAGCAGTTCTGTAAATTCGACAAGCAGAAATCCGAGACAAACTGCATTGAGGCTTCATAAGAGCACATAAAAAAAATTTTATGCAGACAGTCGGGACGGTGCCCGACAGTGGAATACCCTTTACCCTTTTTCTTTATAAACACTAAAAACGGTAAAGTGGGAACGAAAGTATCCACTTTTATATCTCCTTTTATAAAATCGATATGCCTATAAACATTTTCCCATTGGGAAGTTCCAATAGACAAGTTTTTCTAATGGGAAGTTGGCTAATATGGCGGCAAAAATTCTTGGGCCAATTTTGTAACATAGATCAAAAATATATTTATAGATGTTTGTGGCAATTTTCAAATCAATATATTGGGAGGTGTGGAAGTAATTAAGGTTAATCGATTGCGGAAGAATGGGGAAGTTTTGTAAATCTAGCTCACATGTATCCATATCTACATGCAGTTGAATTTTGGAGTGGTTTATTGGCGCGGCGGGTGAAATTTTCATATTTTGTACTATTACTTTTGATGTATTTATCCGATTTTCATAATTTTTGGGGCATAGATGCACATTAACACGACGCACATCTCTGAGGAGTTTCGAGTTGATAGAGTCAACGCAGCGGTTGTTAGCCGCGAAAGTCTGCAGGGGGGGGGGGGGGGGACGGGCGCCTATATCAACTCAATTCGATCAACTTAATCTTACATGGGATTACGCGCATCTTTTTGTAAAATTTTGTGTATCTAGCACTTATGGTCTATCCCCTTATACGCACAGACGGACAGTCGGACCGACGGACATGGTCCAATCACGACCCGAGTCAATGATAAGACTTTGTGCTCATGGAACTTATGGTGTACCACGCCTCCTTCTGCCTGTTACAAACATTTCACAAATCTATAATACCCTTGTGCACTATGTGTACAGGGTATAGAAACACACAGCCAAGCCAAGAAATGAATCTCTTGTCAGTTGTTAGCTTGTTTACTCAGTTGTTGCTTTGTCGCAGCTCTTTTATTGAATTTCCAACCAATCCTGACAGTGGCGCAAAGACCATGAAAGTTGTTGCTGTCAACAGTTCTATGGTGCTCCATCCAAATTTGATATTGATAGATTGTTATTTATGCTTATTCTTTTTTTCTGTCTCTCCATTTTTATTATTTTTTTTCAGCAAATATTGCGACACAAATTTTAGCAGACATTCGAATATCGATTAGTTCCCCGGATTGTTGGCGAAAAGTGTAAAGGATAAGACAAACGACTGGCGAAAAAATATTAGGGTATACTATTTATTAAAATGGGGATATAGGGAATAATAACACGCATGAGCTGACTCTTTGAAGTTGGTAATTTTGTTATATAATTCAATATTTAACTGGTTCCCTTTTGCTTATGCATAAATATACACTGAGCTTGAGTCTATGAGAGCGTATGTTACCTTCAGGGCCGAAAATGCAATAGAACTTGGAAAGAATTGGTTAGTCCCACTATTGATAATATTCTGCTGGAACAAAGGGAGAGCTTTCTGCGCGGCCATTCCAGTCTTTAACAGAGTTGTTCGTTGAGTTTAGGAACGCTCTGCGTGAAATATCCCTCCCATAGAAAGATGACGAGACAGCCTCCGATAACGATACCAAATCGACTTCTTGTCGATTATAAAGCAGCATTATATAGCCTGTTAAGGAATCGCGTATGTGGCGCACTCTCTGTGTTCGGTATCCCTGCAATGTTGGTGTGAGTTTGCAGATTTTTGGTGAGCAATACCTACAGCTCCTTCAAGAGAGGAAATAATCACTCCGAGCCTTTTGTTACCGAGGGAGGCTTCAAAACTCCTTTGACCTCTGCAACTGAATGATAGAGAGTGTTTTGCGATATCGTAGTAGAAGGAAGAAGAAAAAAGAGGAACGTACACGGGAAGGAGAATGTGCTCCACCTTAAGAGAGGCACTGGAGTTGGCGAGCGGTCTTGCTCCACTTTATAGCTCTTGAAATGAGGAAAGTTTATACCAAAAAAAAATTTAGTTTTAGGTGGACAAGAAACCGTTAAACTACAAAAATGACAAAATCTTAAAGATAATTATATTATTATCTTTTTGCTCCCCTCTTGAACATATTTCGCTGATAATCTCTCCCTCTCTCTCTATCCCTTTATTACATATGACTTTTGCTTACACTTGCAATCTGTCACTTTGTATATTTCTCTTAGTTAGTTTCAATTCTGTTTCTTGTTGTTCCATTTTCATAAATGGCAGCGAGAAAAGTAGCTTTAGTGACACAAAAAGTAACCAGGAAGCGGAAGCACGTACCATACACATGACGCACATTACGCATACGCCGCATGTTGCATTACAATTGTTTGCCTATGTGTAAGGACACGGTGCCTACAGTTTTATTACTACATGCCACAAAATGTGCAAATCACTTTTAATTAAATGCATGACTTTAGCATTAGCTTTAATCACTGCTGAAATTTACGGCGAAATAAAGTTCGAAGTAGAGTAACAGTAAAAGTCACACAATCTCTAGAGAAAAAAGCTGTAATCGATTTATCTATTGGCCCCGAACAAATGGCCCTGACTGCAGGCGGACGGACTGGCAGTTTCTGTTGGGCTCGTGGCCATCAGAGATGTTGGTCCACTAGGCACAGCCAAATTTACATGCCAGTGTAAAAAAAGAAGAAGAAAAAGCAGAGCAATAACAACTTCCGGGGCTTTCATTAAATGTCGCTCTGGCCATAAATCAAAATTACAAGCCGTCAAAAGCAAAGTCTAACGGTCAGTTGCGACACGACTTGACTTTTTTTTTAACCTTGATTTATGACATTCCACATCATAAAAAAGATGACCAAGATAATACTATAAACTTGGCAGTGCTTTGTTGCGGTTTCAAGTGATTGCATAATTTATTGTTTGATTATTTAGCGCGTTGTTTTCATAGTGCATATTTTGCGGCAAACTTGCAACAAAGTTGACCATTGCCAGATAATTTTTGGAGTCCATAAATTTGCGTTAAATTGTAAATAAATAATTGCATGTTATTGTTTGTTGGCTACCAGAATTTTGCATAAAATATGCTTTTTTACCATCCAAAACCACCATTAAAACTTGATATTTTTAATGGACTTCATTATAATATTTTTTTTTCCTATTTTGTTTTGGTACATACAAAATTATACGATTGTTTTCGGTTATGTCCAAATTCAATGCTCCATCGCTTTCAGATGTAAAACAAAGTTGTAACAAAACTTTTTACATAAAACACAACTTGAACGGGAATCCAAGTTGAATCACACAAACTTGTAGCTCTTCTATAGCAGGGATCGGTAGCAGCACTTTCTAATGGCAACATGTTCGTGTTTTCTTTTTTTTCTCTTCGTTATGAGCTGTTATAAGAAAGTGTATTAAGCCGTCGAATTTAGACGAGAAAGCGAATTCTAGAAATTTTACTATAAATATTCGAACATATAGTTTGATTTCATGAAAATGTACTAAGGTATAGTTATTATACCATTTAAACTTGTGTTTAAATGTTTCTTCGGAGGGGTAACTCCTTTGCATTCTTAAGAGACGGTTCTAAAATTAAGGTTATAACTAGTGCTTATTTGTATTTTGATGAAAATAAAAGCTATTCATGGGCAACAGGCAGTGTAGTTACGGTTTTCCTTTAAAAAAATTCGAAATTCCTTAGGCCGCGAGAAATCTGTGTAGGATAACTGTGGGGATCTCTAGTGGCAGATAATCAGTGAGTATAAGGTCAGACTTGTAACTTATAATAAGCTCCTAGGCATGTATCCAGGGTAATAAAATGGCGTCGACTTATCAAAGAGGCGATTATCCCTTTCAGTGCGGCAGAATTTGTTTGATTGTTAACGGGCCGTACAGACAAAATCTGCAAGGATCGCTGGTCTTTGCCAAAGATCCCAGTCCAAAGGTCTCCAAGAGGAAAGATCTGCTAGCCCTAGTTAAGTTTATCAAGGCTCATACTTCACCCACCACAAATCTAATCTATCTTATCTAAAAGTGCTCACATTTGAGTCAACTATGTTTAGCTTACCCAAAGGGTC
Organism: Chymomyza caudatula; assembly: GCA_035041775.1. NCBI lineage: Eukaryota > Metazoa > Arthropoda > Insecta > Diptera > Drosophilidae > Chymomyza > Chymomyza caudatula. Next base: position 38,217 of record JAWNKW010000170.1, read on the forward strand.
GCAGTGCCCTACTGGCAAACTCTATTCAGCTTCAAAGTTTTTAACAAAAAATGTACTGTTTTCACTGTAAGAAAATCTAGTTACTGCAAACAACAGTAAGTGTTACAACAGAAATATTATTCTGTAAGGTACAGTAACTTTACTGTGTACACCAGAGTGTATAGCTAACAACTTTAAACAACAGTAAATAAATAGTGCACACAGTAATAAGCGTAGAATGCTGTAAGCAAAAGTATTGTAAGTATAGCTACATAGCTGCTGTAATCTTCAGTATTTTTCGTCAATTTATGTGCTTTTTCGCATTTATAACCATTATTGAATATTCATTCCATTCAGCAATAACTCAATCATTTAAAAGTTTCATTCATTTCATCATTAAAGCTTTCAATTATTTAATCAGTCAATCATTCAATTATTAAAACATCAAATCATACAAACATTCAAACATTCAATCGAATTGCAAGCCAACTGCAATCCATCCGTGTTGCACTTGTCTTTTTCAATAGAATTTCGATCCAGAAGGATTCCGTTATATGCCTGAAACCTCTTAACAATTCCCAAATGAAGAAAATGGCATTAGTTTTCATCCGCACTCCTTCGAATAGATCCTTTTTTTAAGCGTTCGTGCTATCAATTTCAAGTTGCATTTATAGCAAAAAGTTAGTATATGTGTGCGGTTATATCTAGGAGGTTCCCATCATAAAGACTGCCAAAAGCTGACAGCAACTGCGTCCCATCCTTTATTGAACAGTTAATATGCCGCCCCTTTTTACACATTTTATTTGCTGCAGGGCATTTATATTTATGTATGTACATAGACTGGCAAGTGGCAGAGCTTTGCATGTGTATGAGAGTAAGTAAGTGTGTCTGTGTCTGTGTGTGTGTGTGTGTGTGTTGGTGTGTGTGTGTGTGTGTGTGTGTGTGTGTGTGTGTGTGTGTGTGTGTGTGTGTGTGTGTGTGTGTGTGTGTGTGTGTGTGTGTGTGTTTGTGTGTTTGTGCGTGTGTGTGTGTGTGTGTGTGTGGTTCCTTTGTGTGGCTGCGTGTTTGCATTGTAGGTGGCGCTCTCTCGCTTCAACAATCTAACTAAAAACCAAACAAAATTTGAATTATTGATTGCTTTTGACTTGTAAGCAACTGCTCCTGCCTCTGCTCCTTCTCCAGCTCCTGATCCAGCTTTAGCTATTCCTCCGCGTCCACCAGCTAAGGAAAATGCTTATATTTATGTCACCTAAGAATGGCGCTGTGGCACAAACTTTTCCCCTGCCCTTAACTAAACTTTATACAAAACAAAAACAAAAAAAAATGTTCTCAGCCAATTTTGTTTTATAAAATTTTCGCCTGCATGAAAATTGTTTTTTTGTTATCACTTATATTTTCCTGACTGTTGCTTGGTTGGCTGTGCGTTTTCTTTTGGCAAGCTTTACATTTTCCCGACTTTTGCTTTCAGATACGTTCGTTCTGTTGCTTCCGGGCTTTATCAGCAAATCGACACTCTTCTGCACTTCCTACGCGCTCATTTGTTCTCTTGTTTTCATTCCTAGTACCCTACACACCGCTCCACTACCTCCACCGACTTCCTGGCTGTTTGCTGGGTGCGGCGTTAATGTAATTTGGGGTCGAAATATTTGACGCGCGGCGCAAGTTCAATGCTTTTGTTTGAACTTCAAGTCAGCTGGCCGCAGGCTTTGGCTGAGCCAAACCCACAGAACCGTTCATCTACATAGCTGTCTGTGCTTTTGTATGGGTGTTGTGATGAACCAGATATTAGGATAGAATCATTTTTGGAAATTAACAAACATTAACAGAAATAATAATAATAATAATAATAATAATAATAATAATAATAATAATAATAATAATAATAATAATAATAATAATAATAATAATAATAATAATAATAATAATAATAATAATAATAATAATAATAATAATAATAATAATAATAATAATAATAATAATAATAATAATAATAATAATAATAATAATAATAATAATAATAATAATAATAATAATAATAATAATAATAATAATAATAATAATAATAATAATAATAATAATAATAATAATAATAATAATAATAATAATAATAATAATAATAATAATAATAATAATAATAATAATAATA